>JAHLJT010002630.1:77607364-77638959 GCA_031308135.1 Acheta domesticus | reverse complement strand
TTCTATTCCCGTCGATTTTCATGTGAAATTTGTTTCGACAAAACGACTTCGGCTGCTTCACAAGGGCTAGTCCAACCTTTGTGAAGTGTCCTAAACTTACCCTCTTCTTTATTCCTTCCCAATTTCTGGCCGCTGGGTAGTGACGCAAGGGCGCGCGGTGTGAGGCGCGTACGCGGAGATGCTACCTGGTGGTCCTCTTGACAACTGACCGACGGGACGTGACACAAATATAGAGAGCGCTGATGTTAATGGAGGATTACTCCGACCTGCGCTCAACGCCCCCAAGGGCTTAAGAGACGTGTTGAAAAAAAACACCAAAAAAAATAAGTGCATTCCCTACAAGACTCATTGCCCGAAGTTAGAGTTTCTTGGGAAACGCTTTCTAGGATTCAGGAGGAGTGTAGTACTGATGTATGAAAAAGATAGTGTGATGAATATTTTAATGGCAGACATTTAAGTTCCTGCGCATTTGATTCGTAGCACATTCAATACACACAAATACTCAACGTGCTGCATATAACGGTTCAAGCTTTGTATGTGCAGGACAAAATTATTCTTTTACAATACATATCTTTCAACGACTTCATTTAAAGAAATCATTATGAAATTGGTATAAAATTTCATAATATGGATTGTCAGAGCACAAGCTTTTTGTAATGATCCATGAACTCCTATTAAGAGCTAATTAATTCCTTCAGTAGTAATACTATCAGGTAGGTCCCGTTTTCCATGGTGTATAGTCATATCCAATATCATCAAATGAAAACTATTACATTTTGTGGATGAAACATGCAATATTAGTATCCTAATAACTTATTTCAATCCTTGTTTGGTTGTCAAACTCATCCAAAATGTCACCAATCTCATATTTTAATGTCTTACGGCGCTTGTTTTGTTTATATCTATTATTAGTTACAACAACCACATTGAAATAACGTTTTACGAGTTTAACTTCCAACAACTTGTGAGTAAACTGTTACGTCTTCTGGAAAAATCCTAAATACAATACGTCCACAATGCTTCAAAATACCTCAAAACTGAACCATCACATTGCATACTTTTTATTTTGTTTTTAATCACTCGGCAATGTTCATATTATATTTCGATATGTTCAGAGTTAATTATCTTCAGTTATCTTCGTCTGGCTTTCCCAAAAGTTTTATAAGACAGTCTATATCCGAAAGGCGAAGACCACTCGTTCAGAGAGATTTTGTTTTTTCGATAGTGAAAAATGTTTCAAGCAAATGGTTTACCAAGAAACCTGTAACACATTACTTGAAATATAACTTTATCCTTAATTAATGTTGCTTTAAGAAATGACACATGATAGGAAAACATTACTGTGTTACGATCTAAAGAACTCATAACCATTTCAGAAACTGTTGGTCATGCGTCAGCAAAGTGTTTATTCATACTTCTCGCACGAGCGCAAATGTCAGAGTACTGTCCTTTGAAAAAGAAGAGAACTTTTAGGACTATGGGAGGTTTTCCTCAGAATATTTCCAATTTTCCAGCTCTTCATTTCATCCGCTTCTTCATAATATTCATCATGTTACAATTTTGCTAATTAACTTTTTCTCCTTTCTCATTACCGAAATACCGCAGGAACATACCATGGTGTCTACCAAGGGAAGCGCGTATTTTTCAACCGGAGGAAGTGAATTTTTACGCTTCAAGAAGGAACAGTGGAAATGGAACATTGTCATATAATAGTGATATGGATCTCACAAACATTTTTATATTAAAAATGAAAACTTTTATGCGGCTGGGAACCAAACCTTCGTTCATGGAGACATTAAATAGGTGTGCTAGGCTTTCGTTACTCAATGTCAAGCATAGCGTAAATGGATAATTAATTAAGAGTTATAGAGGAGATAAATATAATGTGGTGACGGAAACAAAAAACAATAGTGAGGGTAAATAAAGAAAGAGTGAAAGAGGGAGATTAATATAGCTGCAAGACACGTTAGAAGGCTGCACTGAGGTAGAGTAGTAGGAATAAAAATTAATAAGTTTAATATTATGTAAGATCAGAGCAAGTGGCTGGAGGTAAGAATAGAAGAAAATATATTGTGAGTGAGAATTGAATAAGGGGTAGGTATGTAGAATAAGGAGAAACAGAGGTGGAAATTCAGGAGAGGCGCGAAAAGCCGGACAAAAGATAGCTAGGTATCTTGCTAGTGGCAAAAAGCCTATCGCCGTCGGAACTCTTAGCGCAGGACTTCCAGGTCACAGGTTCTGCAATAGCAATAGTTGTTGCTCTGATGATCTCAACCGGTTATCTGAACAAAAAAATGCAAGAAAGAAATGAGTATTGATGTCAGGCAAAAGATTAGACGGAAGATATTTTATTTTTTATTTATTTTTTTATTTAATAGGTAGTTACAATATATTTATATATAATTTCAATACTTTTTTTAACTATGTGGTAGGCTGAAGGCCTTTAAGCCATTACAATACTTACCGCATTCTAACCTTTCGAATTATAGCATTCTTTCCTAATGGTCTCTTCATCGCATCAAAGCTGCGGAAAGGAGACCATAAGGTACGGCTGAGGAAAAAACCCCTGAAGGGGGAAAACCTGATAGATAAGATGTAGAGATGTGAACTAGGAGATAGAATCTAAGGAAATATGAATAAATAAATGGAGACGAATGTATGAGGGTGGGATGAATTTTGGAAGAAAGAATTTCTATTTCAAGCTGTATCTACATCAGCTATTTTAAAAGTAAGCTGAATAAATAACTGACAACGACGAGGATGTCGATAATAACTAACGCACCTGCGATAGTGACGACAGAAGTTGTAAATGCGCGGAACCAGCGTGGGATACCGTGCTCTGTACACGTCGCGTTCTATCGCTTTAGGCAGACCACTGACGCACTGCAGTGATTATCAGTGCGAGTGCGTGTGCGTGCGTGTGTGTGCGTGCGTGTGTGTTCGTCCGCTGCCGCCGTTTGTCCTGGCGGTTCGTGCGCCGCATTTTTGTCTCGCTCGAATTTTAAATGCCTCTCTCTAATGTTTTCGGTTGGAATATTCTTTTTTAACTCGTTTGTGTTCCGCTTTTTAAAGGAGTGACTTTCGGAAACGGAACGCTATGGTGGGCGTGGGTGACGAAGGTTGTGAGAACAAAAGAGGAAATGTTGTGTTTCTGATCTTGTGCCTGCCTGGATTGCTAATATTAATGTGCTGGTCTCGCCTGGTTAAACGCCGTAGGGAAAATCCTACTGATTTTATGTTAACACAACTACGGACCGTTTACCCCATCTATCGACGTCGATATTGTGTTTATTCAGTGATTGCCTGCGTGTTTCACGTAGTTTCTCACTGTGAAAAAGTATTTCTTCTCTTTAATGATGTAATGTGTGCTTGAGTGGGAATTAATCGCTAATAGGAGCTGCTTTAAACAATTTACTGTCCATTCCGCTGGAACAACAAAGTGAGCTCTTTCTTCTGATGGATTTTTTTATAAGTATTGGTGCTTTTATTTAGCAACCTTTAAAAATATAACGCTAGCTAGGTCACGCAACAATTTAGCTATGTTTTTTTCACCATCTAACAGAAAAAGATGCTATAACTTGAGCGAGGAAACAGGCGATTTGAATTTAACTCTGACGCTTCTTTTTGGCTCGAATGTATTTTACATGTAGTAAATCTACCCCATGAGACAGCCAGATTTACTGCTAAGGAAGGCGTACAAAGCATTTTTTCGTCCTTAAATTCCACAAATTCGATCGGGTTTAAACCCGCGTACTGTTACAAACAGATACACTGACTGTTACATCAACGAAGCCGCAAAGTTGAAGCATTGTAGTACCATGCCATCATGCCACAATATATGGGTAAAAATCCATACCTGCGAGAAATACTAACTCGCAGTCTTTCTATTCAGGATCACTATCACCCTTTTCAGTAATTTCAGTAATCTCTCGTGTCAGGGCTGATTGAAGAAGCGAATAGAAAGAGATTAAAATACATTTAATCTAACACTAAATGCATTTATTTAACTGTCCATGTATTGTAAATTAGTGTATTATATAATAACTAAATAATTTTTGGTTT
Organism: Acheta domesticus; assembly: GCA_031308135.1. Taxonomy (NCBI): domain Eukaryota; kingdom Metazoa; phylum Arthropoda; class Insecta; order Orthoptera; family Gryllidae; genus Acheta; species Acheta domesticus. Next base: position 77,634,897 of record JAHLJT010002630.1, on the reverse strand, counting down.
GAAAATATTAATTACCTTTTGTATTACCTAATTTGTATTTTCAGCGTTGTTTCCCTCAACATAATTATCATTGGAGGTTCTCAAACTTGCACTCTTACTCTGAGGCAACACAAACAATCGACGTTCATTGATTTCGTATCAAAATTATCTCAATTTTTGTACATTCAGTGTTCTTCAGTTTTCAGTAGTGGGTTCAGTAATGGTTGAAAAAAATATAGAATGTACTCATAAAGAATAAAATATTCGTTTTGAACTTCATTGAAATTTGCTGTTACACTCTCTTGTGAGAAATGTTGTCACTGTTTGTTCAAAACTGAACATGAACAGGATATGATATAAACATTGAAATATTTTAGTTATACGTAATTAATGTTGTGTAATTATTTTACATGATTCCGTAAATCAAAATACCAAATTTATGGGTTACGCTTTCGCAAAAGTGTTTTGGGAATGTGTGGAACTGAACTAATATTTAATGACAATCAAAAACGTATAACAATGTATTCATATTTCATAGCTTTCTGATAAGAGAAATTCATTCTCATGATTTGCGAACTATCAGTATTTTGTAAAATATTCTGATGGAGTTATTACGTGACAGACTAGCAATTGTCGATTGATGAAACTTTTAGACAATCATACTACAGAAAACTTGAATTACTGGCGTAACATTTGTTTTGTGTACGTGCAATTGTTTATATAAAGGATTGTTGAAATAGATTTTCGTTTTATTTTGACACGAATCGTACAATATATTTTGCGTTGAAAATAGTTTTCAGCATTTTGATGGCTCATTTATTATTTATTATCGTAACATTGTGTTAAGAAATTATAAATGGAATTTGCCATACTCATTGATGATTTTACAGATATTAATGTGAGTTCACAATTTCCTTTAGTGCAGAGGTGTGTAACCTAATCCCCAATCTCTCTAGTGCGCAAAATAAACATGCATTTATACCTTTGGTTTTTATACGCAAGGGCGATACAAAGTAGCAAAATAGAAGTATACGGCACGCGTGGAACGACGTTATTTAAATTTAAAATTTAATTCTCTATCCGTAATAGATTCCGTAGTCTGCAGAACTAAAACTTTCAAGTCAGAGGCCAATAATTGAACAAAGAAATTATACTTTGATTTATTTGTAGTGTTACTTGACATAAGTCAGCTCTTACGGTGTCTTCCAACCTTGAACGTCACTATATGTGACGTCACTATGGGGAAGTTCAAGCTCCCGGTTGGATGACACCATAACACCTGATTAAATGTCAAGTGCCATTATGAGTAAATCGATGTATAATGATAGGAGTGCTATTTACCATAGTGTTCTGAACTTAGAATGAGTTTCATTGAATACCTCTCAATTAAAATAGAGGCCTTAATCAAAAACAACAATAAAAACAAACTAATTTCTAAAAATAGAACAAGAACGTAATGTTGCTGCAAAAGAATCGAGGTGGATAATGCCATAAATATCGTAGAGCTATAATAATTGGCTCTTCACCAAAGTTTACCATCTTCGCAACCGCTATTCAAACCCATTTGTCGTTGAGAGGCCTCTCTGAGATCGTAGTAAACGTGTCATTTCACTTATATTAATCTGTATGCATTTAATTTTAATTCTTAAAATGAACTCTGTACCACTGTAGTTTCTTCAAATCCGGGTGTATCTCTGTACAGATGACCTTAGGTAATCTCAAATCTACTGTGTTGAAATATATTGAAATGAAGTTTCGGTGAGAGTAAAGCGATGCATTACAACCAGAACTGGCGGCAGTCGGACGAATCCGGTGCATGACCGGCTCGTCGCCTGCCGGTAAGTGCCCGCCGTCGCCGGCAGGAGCGCTCCGGCGAGTCGCGGCGGGCGTCCGCTGGCCGTCTCCGCTGGGGGCGTGAATCTGAAGGGCGCCGCTGCAAAGAGCTCCCAATAGGAGACTCGATCACCGGAAAAGCCGTTGGCCGGGCCACCCCGCTGCCCCTGCCCGTCGCCCAACGCACCGCTTTCTCTCTCTCTCTTTCTCTCTCTCTCTTTCTCTCTCTCTCTTTCTCTCTCTCTCTTTCTCTCTCTCTTTCTCTCTCTCTCTTTCTCTCTCTCTTCTCTCTCTCTCTTCTCTCTCTCTTTCTCTCTCTCCTCTTTCTCTCTCTCTCTTTCTCTCTCTCTTTCTCTCTCTCTTTCTCTTTCTCTCTCTCTCTTTCTCTCTTTCCCTCTCTCTTTCTCTCTCTTTCTCTCCCACACACACACTCACTCTCTTTCCCTTTCTCCTCCCGCGGTGGCTTCATCGATATGGCTGGCTTAATATTCTTGCGCCCACTCGCTCATCATTTTAGTCGTCCGTATTTCTCCTTTTCGTGTCCTCCTCTTACCTATGCGGCACTGCCTCTCTCTGTATGTTCTCTCTCGCAGCCAACTTCCAGTTAGATTCTTTACTTTTTTTCTTTTTACTTTCTTTTATCATTCTTTTTGCTTCCTTTCTATGTTTCTTTTTCTCTATTATTTTCCCTCGCCTTTCTTTGTCTCTTCGTTCTTTGACTCTCTTCGTTATTACTTTCTCTCTCTCCTTTATTTCTCTTTGGTTCTTTATTTCTTTCCCTCTTTGGTTCTTTCTATATTTCTTGCTCTCTTTTCTGATTCTTATTTCACTGCTTCACCTGAGCATTGCCTTTGTTTTAGTTCATTATTCCCCCTTGAACTTATTAGTACTTCCTTTCTCAATAGCCTTTACTGTGTTTGTTGTTTTTCTTCACAATCTTTGTGCAATTTAATATTTTATTTTATTTTAAAGCTTAAAAGTTCGTACGTACCTTGCACTTTTCATTTCCTTGAGCTCTAAATTTTTTTCTCTTATATTAAATTTACGCTTTCGTACCTGAATTCTACTTTCTTTCTAATCCAGTGTTGTCAAGGGTCGATGCCACGAGTGGGAAGCCAAGACTAAATCGCCCCACCACGCAGTTCATTACTCCGCCACCAGAGACACCGCCATCCCTGTTGTAAAATGACGGGGTTACTAATAGTTCTCATTCCGACGCTAGTTGCGCAGATAAGCTCGTGGCATGCTACGGTGCCACGACGCGTGCCACTACCATCAGTAGAAGACCTTGACACCACTTTTCTAATCCTGCTACATTTCTATCTTTCGCTTTGACTCTCCTCCCCGTCTCGTTATCGCTGACATGTATCTTCGTCCCTGCCGCTCGCCTGTGCCGATTCCCATCGACCCGTCAAGAGCTTCCTGCGCTGCGCTGCTGCCAATTGGCCTCGTCCATCCGCACCCTGGCAGCAGACGCGGAAACAAACGCAGTTATTGATTGACATCATTACGATAGCCATTGTTATCTATTCGACGTCAATGACCTAATCGTTTTAGGGGTAAAATTAATCCTCCTGCTACTATTATCGGCAACGGTATTGGAATAGTCACTTTATTTCAAAAGGAAGGCGAGCAGCAACTGACTTGCTGCAACTGAGAATATATTAATTCACAATTAATCGAAAAATTAAATTACATTCAATGCTGACTCTCGATTTCATTACCAATTACGAAAATGGAAATTACTCTTACCAACAACATTTTGGTAAATGTTCCAGTTGTTTAGTATATGATTGTGAATATACTATGATTTAATTTTGATAATAATATCATTGTCTAAATTTATCATCAAAATAGCATTATCGCTTCCATTAAATCAATATTGTGAGGAAAATAGATATTATAGAGTCTCCGTGCGTCTGTGACATTACTAGCCTTGTGGCAAGCGGCACGACTGGACTACATATATTTTAATTGTCAATTTCCTTGCAGTGTCCTTTTTTTACTTATTTAAGGTCTCTTTCCAACTACTAATGTCATAGTGACATAAGTAACATTGTGGGTGACAGTAACCGTCACACACAAACATCCATGCCTCAGGTGGGATTCGCACCCGCGATCCTTCAGACACGAATCTCTTCAGCCTTAGCGACCTCGTCTATCCAGGACGGCAGTGTTCTGTTCACCGCGGCGATAGTAACAAGTCATAGAACTTGTGTGCATTAATTACTATTGATGTAGTGATTCAGTTGTGCAAGGAGTTGTTTCAGAATGTTCTTTCTGTCGAAACTTGATATTATGAGTTGATTAAAAAGTTTTAGTACAAATTTGTAATGAATATGGATAACCACAATGTTACATTAATTTTATGTTTTCTTGTTATTGCCTTCGATACACGCTGCATAATTCCCTAGATCGCGAGTATCATCGTTACGAGGGAATCATGAAAAATGTTGAATGACGCTACGCTACCCATTTTCTTGTGGATGGAGTTATGGGAGAGATATATGAAAATGAGTATGTCTAAGTAATATATTATTTAAATGTAAAATCTTGTGTGTACCACGGGCGTTAACAAGAAGTCTCGAGGGAATTCTTGTCGGTCTACCTTTGAAGCACCTGTAATGCTTTTAGGGACTAAATTATTGTCGAAATTATTACAGAGCTACTCAGTACCTCCTTGTTTCAACATTTTTCTTTCTCTTATACAATTTTTATAGTGTTCTTCTTGCTTCATAGTTTGTATCATTTTTGTATATATATATATATATATATATATGGTATATATATATATATGTATATATATATATATATGTATATATATATGTATATATATATATATGTATATATATATATATATATATAATATGAGGGGGGATCACGCAACTTCTTAGCACCTCCTCTAATTTTGAACGGTTGAAGTAATTGCAATGCAGTTTTCACGGAAGTTCATGAAAGAATGGAGCTAATTGATAGGGTATCTATTTTATCACTCGTATTTTACGAGATATTTGAGGTAACTGTTTTTTCAAATGCAAATATACATTTTTTAGTCATTTTTATGTGACGGGTGTTTAACGGATATTTGAATGTAACAGTCCACCACCACACAAGGTCATGGCGCTTCCCCAGGAAACGCGCGCTCGGGGAAGGAAAGGGATCTTAGTATTGGACACGAAACATTCCAAATATTCACAAAACCGTTGCCAGGTTTGCCTGAACTCTGATTTTCATCCTCATTAATTATAATAATTTATTTGGAGAAACTGAAAGGCGTAGGCGTCATGGTAGAAATATGTCTATATATAACTTTAAATAATGGAATAATTTTCGCCCAAGTAATTAAATTCTTTGGGAGTTATTTTTTATTGGTACTCTATGTTGCAAGTTTCATGAAACCAACCTAATAAATAAATACATTCAAAACTCAGAATGTGTCCCTGCTGATGTCATACATTTTGAAGGAATAAAAGTGAAAAACGTCATCCATATTTCGTTGCCAATCTCCTTTCATATGTTAAATATTTCGCGCTGGTTCGCGTGAAATTGGAAATTGAGGCGTATGAGCTGCCGTCAGGAAATCCGAGCAGGTTGATTTTCAGCCTGATTATTTCAGACTTCATTAATTCGTATATGGAAAAATTTCCCTTTGCCTATACTTTCTTGTGAACACGAAAAATCTGACGTGTATTTTGCGAGTATGAACTGTACGATATACAAAACCGAATTCAAATCATTAATCGTACTACACATGCAGACTTCGATTATCGAACTGTGCAATCAATGACGTGAATAGAGTTTTGCTTATAAAGCATGTCGCAATGCCATGTAATTTCTCCATGCATATTTACTCAGAAATTAGAGGCGTTTCAACATAATGCAGTTTATCGTGTATACTGTGTACAAGATATATCGCATATACTGATTTGATCGCTGTTACTGTAAATGAATAAAAGACAAGTCTATTTATAATAATATGGGATTATATAATCTGTCCATGTTATCTTTCTCTCTTTAAAAATTCATTTTTAAAACAGCACCTAGTAAAGACGGTTCTTTCACGGCATACTTCCGTCTAATAGTATATTATGAAACGATGATGTAATGATGGGGTATTAATACACGAGTGTGATATTACTTTACGAGCGAGGAACTAGCGATTCTACCTTCATATCCATTGCATTGAGTTTCCTACGGTACTTTTTCTACGTTCTATGGTAACTTTTATCAGTTAAACTTTTACATTAAATAGTGTCGTGGTAGTTGACATGCGGGATTTAGCCAAGGCCACCCTAGCAAACCGCAGATGGCTTTGGTTTACCGGTACGCTTGCGAGGAAATACAAAGTTATGTTTGAACTTACTAAAGGAATAAGTCACTCTTATCGTTTTTCCTCTTATTTCTGGCAGGTGCCAACTCCACCTCCAATTCACTAAAAATTTTAAACTAAAGAAATGGTCAGTTTTTAAGAACAACCGCAGCAACAATAACACAAAATGACTTGCTTTGTGATCTTAACATCAGTAAAATGTTGCTTCCAATAACTATCAGTGCGCTAGTCAAATAGTATCGAAGTGAAATTACAATCCAATTTATTTTTAATATGATTCCAAGTGCACAATTCGTAATAAAATAAAGTCTGACAAGCATAATATTTTATTAATGCAATTCTAATAAAAGCAATCCAATGAAAAATTTACTAGAACGATTCTCAAAGATTAATGAAGTGTCAATACTTGGATTCTAAACTTTTCTGTTATTGGTCAATAATCTGTTTCATAATGAAATCTGTGTTGTAATGAGCATCATTATTCTAGGGATTTCAAACAGCAAATCACAGAATTATACTATGGAAGTAGAAAAAAAGTTGATGAAACACACGTTTAAAATGTGAGACGATGTTCAAATATTCAGATAAATCTGAAAATGCGAGAACGAAAACACCATAGATTCGTCTGACTCCATGAGCTACTATTTGTTTTAATGTATCATTAAATGATTTGTATACTTGAATTAAAAATGAAGTAAAGCGAGGCGGGTCGAGGCGGGGCGGGGCGGGGCGGGGCGGGGCAAGACGGATCGGGGCGGGGCGGGGCGGGTCGAGGCGAGGCGTGGCGTGGCGTGGCGAGGGGAGTCGGAGCGAGTCGGAGCGAGGCGGGGCGGGGCAAGGCGGGGCGGGGCAAAGCGGGGCGGGTCGAGGCGGGTCGAGGCGGGTCGAGGCGGGTCGAGGCGGATCGGGGCGGGGCGGGGCGAGGTGGGGGAGGGGCGAGGCGGGGCGAGGCGAGGCGGTGCGAAGCGAGGCGGGGCGAGGCGGGGCGAGGCGGGGGCGAGGCGGGGCGAGGCGGGGCGAGGCGGGGCGAGGCGGGGCGAGGCGGGGCGAGGCGGGGCGAGGCGAGGCGAAGCGGGGCTGAGCGAAGGCGGAGGGAGCGGCAGCGAGCGCGGTGTCCACTCTGGCGGTGAGGGCGGGCCAGGCGACAGTGGCGGCGGTCGCTGCGGCGCCCCCACATCCACAGCAGGGCGCCCGCCGCGCCGCCCGCAGGCCGCAGGGGGCCGATAACTGGCGCGACCACCGACCACCTCCGACCACACGTCGCGCCGCCGTTTGAGGCTCGGATTTTTCGCTTGCTTTGGCTCCTCCGCGGCTCGCCACTCCGCATTCGAGGTTTCGTAATCGTTGCAGTTGCAAAGTGTGAAAATGTTTCCCTGACTGTCTCAAAATGTTCAATGTAAAAGTTTATAGTAAATGATTATATATAGAGCTCGCATAATATACTTGTTGCATTTGACAACGGTTATAATCTGGACAAGCGCCTGTACTTTGACGATTTTTTTGAGTGTACCGACTTGTACGAACTCCATAGTACGGTTATCTGCTTTTGAAAATTGTGGAAAGATTTATTTTATTGTAGTTGTTCTACTTTTTTCGATTTTTTCTAGATGTTTAGGCATGCAATATACTGAATCAAATATTCGTATCAAATAGCACGTATTTGAAGGTCTGTACAATGACCCTATTTGTCTACGGGGAAATTAAAGTAGAGCAAACATAGTTGACGTGTAATCAATGTTGAATAGTAATATTCTGTGCATTATCAGTACATTTCTTAGCAGAATAATACAGTACACATTTTATAACAAGAATAATAAACAAAGCAAGGGGATTGAAGCATCAAAAATGCTTCTGATCACAAAAATTGTTTTTCCAAAATGTTGGATGCACGCTAATGAAGAACAACAAATAAAATACTCTCGTAAAACTACAATATTTTAAAAATTAAACATTCTTTACGAGCTATAACATTACTCTCTAAAACCACATAAGAGATATTAATTTCCAAAAATAGTAGATACGTTTCTAAATTTAGAAGAGGAATTGAATTTAAATAAGGGATGGATGAGCTTTCACGAGCTCTAAAAAGATATATTTCCATTGTGCTATAATTATAATACTAGTATTTTTTAATATTAGTATTAATACTTTTAAAAATTACATTATATTATGTATTGTAATACATATTATTATAGTATTGTTATAATTATATTATTGTTCGTAAGTAGTCAATTTTTCTCATATTTTTCACACATGATTAAAAAAGTAAAAATCCAAAACTATAACAATGATATTAGTGATAAGCCTGCAAAACGATTGTGGGAATAATGAACAAAACTCTCCAGTTCAACATTACAAAACTTTATAATTCAAAATCGACGTGGGAAGAATCAACAACATCCGCTAAGCTATATAATGAGTCAAAAGACCTGGCTGGGCTGTTGAAACAAGGTTTTTGCAGTACTAATGTCGTTGCTTTACGCTGTAAGGAGAAGTTTGTTCGAGCTAACGGCAACAGGTGTAAAATAGATTTTCCTTGTAACTAGTGGCCCATTTGCAACCACGGCATGCGGACTAGAAAAGGAGCAAACAACTTGTATAAAATTTCAATCAAGTGAATACTGAAACCACCTGAGTTCAGATCAGAACCAGCATTACCCATGACTTTGCAGCGACCCTAACCGGGGGTTGTAGGGTTTGAGTTCCGACGGTGACTTAATTGTCGAAAGTAGCTAGAGAGCTAGATGGAAATCACCCCGCTGACATGGTAGATAATTGTAGCGTCCATCTGCTCTGATCGAAGGTTTTCTGTGGTTTCTCAGATCAACAGAAGGCGAAAGCCGGCGCCGTACTCTAACAAACGTCTCACGGACCGTGCGCAATCTTTCCTTCCCTCTTCCTTGACCTATCCCTACCCTTCATGACACACAATTACACTTACATTCACTACGCTACCACACAAGCCGGGAGTCCAGTCGGGAGCTTAGAGCTTGTGGGGTGGTACCTCGATGGGGGAAGATTTCCGGAGAGGAAATCCTCGCAAGTCGATATGGAGGTCGACACAGGACCGAATCTGGCAGCAGAGAAAGCATATTCACTACACTATTGTGACGAATGACTGTAGCAGCTGAGGTGCCTACAAAAATCGATCAATCAATGGATTCACTTCACTCAGGAAAGAAGAACGTACTTAATTCTAAACTCAGAAGAATTACATTGGAAACTAATACAAAGAAGAAATCATCCAATGTTTTTGATGTAATGCAAATACTAGACTGATAGCTTTCATCCACTGTCAGATTTAAGTATTTGCGTCTAATCAAGGTGTAATCCTAAGTGTTGGTCAGATTTGTTTTGTAGAGTTTAACGAATGGTGTTATTATTAAGCGTGAGTGATATTGTCGTAGCAATTATTGTTAATGAGAAATATTTTCTGCTGTTGTTTTTTGATATTATATTTATTTGAGCAGGAATTTATCGAGTTTAAATGTTGTACTGGGAGCAAAACGTAGCAGGTAGCATCGGTTGCACTACACATAAGGGGTCCAATGTTCATTTTATTGGTGGCGACAGGTTTGTAACAACAAGCTTTACGTGCTCTCTGAAGCATAGGGAATGTTAACATCTGGCTGCACGGAGGCAGGACACGAGAGTCCACCACGTTGTGCAGTTTTTTTAACCCTAATATTATCAAGGGAGATGTTTCATATGTCTAAAATTGTATAATCTGGAAATAATAGCTATTGTTAAAGATGAGCTTGCCAATGAATATATGATGTAGTTTATTACGTGTGTTCGTTGTGATTTAAGTTGTTACAGGTTCTCTTTTTGCTAATAAAAATTTCGGGACTGTACACTTGAAAATTGAACAATCAGAATTAATTTAGGAACATTTTGTATGTTTTAAGTTTTAACATAATACACTTCGTTTTAATTACTACGTTACGATTATCATACATCTTTGACATAAAAATATAGAAGGTTTTCTCATGAAATAAAAATATTGATGGTTGTTATTATTTCATGAACAGAGACAGAAATTAAATGGGTTCTTGATGAATGCACACGCGTATTATCAATCATGCAAAAGAATTAATTTTTCCAAATTGTCAGAAACTTCAATAAAATAAACTTTAAATGGAGGACTCTGAAGGCACTCTTGGAAATAAACAGAACCATTTTATGTTATTATTGCTAATGCCAAGGGATTTATTGATGTGAATAAAAATAAAAATATCTACTTATGAACAAGTATGCATGTGTATGGATGACTTGTAAGCTAACAGTGACAACTAACTTTAAATCTAACTTAGGACTAAATTCATTTGTTGAGGGAACAGTTCCAAAACTCCTTAAATAAAATTTAAACCTTTCTTCTTCTTCTTCTTCCTCTCTAGTTTCACCCTCTTTGGAGTACGTTGAATCAATCATATCTTTGTGTGTTGTTTCGTTAGTGCCTAGTATTTCTTCATTCTTTCAGATCTTCTTTTCCTCTCTTCTTCCGAGATGATCGGTTTGGATTTTTGTGTAGATTTAACTTGGAACCTTATGTTTTCATTTTTAGTAAATAATTTAGGTTTTCGATTGATTCGTGAATTTTCTGAAATCTTTAAGTCTAGTAGATCTTTCTCAGTTTCTTTAAACCAATTGGGTTTGTTTTGTGATTACAAAAAAAATTTAAAGTATATTTAAATTTATACTTATTAAGTAAAGTATATTTTAATTGCTGTTCAGAATGTATAAATGGATATTTGTTTTAATACTTGTTAGTTGTAAAGGTTTGTAGCCTAGTTTGAATGCTGACAGGTTTAACACGTATGACATATTTGTCAAAATAATTCTGAAACGAAGTAATTAATAATAGGCTTGCAGATGTTTACTGTGAAAATAGTTATTAGATACAAAACCAAGGACCGCCGAGCCAAGTGGTCGGTGTAGTTGTCGTGATGCCGGAACGCTATCTTTTCGAACGCGCCCTTATCGTGTACTTGGCAGCCGAACTAACCACTGCTTGCTATGCGTTTCTTAAAATTATTTTAGTTAAAATGATAAGTAAATGGTTTAGTACAAGTTACTTTTACCTTTTATGACTTACGTAGAGTCAACTTTAATTATATCACACTAATTCAATAGCTTTAGAATACTCTAACTATAAATTGCTTTATAATACTCAATGGGCACCTACGTTTAGTTTACATTAGAAAATATATGGAGGAAGGCATGTACCGGATGTCTATTTTGGATTCGGGTCGGGAAATCATTGAGTAGGGCTGGGTTGTAGTAGCATAGTTGATTTATTGAGGTTATGTTTTGAATATAAATTGTTGGAAAGATGTGCGATGTGATGATTGATGAACAGTAAGTGTAATTCACTATGGAGTTGATCATTAGAAATGAACCATGGTGCATGGGTGGAATGGATCACATGTTTTTGATCCATGTCTGTTTGTGATGGGTTCATCCAAATGGAGCAAGCATACAGAATTAAAGGTGTTTGACATGGTGGCCAGCCTTACCGCCGAAAATTTGGGCGTGTGCGACGGAACGTTGAGCTGCTGTTATGTTTCGCTCAAGTTGAAAGACGCGTATTTTGTCAGGTTCTAAAACAGCTTGAGCAAATACGCACTGCTGTGTGCCATGTGTTCTTCTGCCATCCAAATGAGCCAAGCGCCAGTTGATAAAGCCTTCAATTAATTGATTAATGTTTTAGGGCACATCAATTGCTATGGTGAATTAGTCCCGTTAATATAGTGAATGATTTATAGCTGGACGTGGCAATGTTCCTCACTGGCACATTGGAGCGATCCGCGCCGATCGACGAGAGATCCGCGCCACGTCGGCTTGCGGGAGGATTTCCCCTCCATCGACTAGAGTCTCTAAATACAGAGGGTAGCGCATTCCATTGTTGCACCTACCCGCCATTTTATGTCCAGTTGTCAGGGGAATTGGAACTGTGTGGTATTCTGTATGTTAAGAACCGCAAATCTATCCCAATTCAATATTAATAATCCTAAACATATTCTTAACGTCACCAATTGTTTTCACTTCTGTTCAACTTCTGCATTCTGCTTCATGAGGCTATCGGCTGAGAGGATATTAAATGGCGGCGGTTGCGCTACTCTCCGTATCTAGGGACTCTTTAATCGGCCTCAGCGGTGTACCGACTCAGCCGCCGGTAGGTCTAAGCTACCGACTGGACTCAAACAGATGTGGTTTTGGACTGGCTCGGAGCATGCAATGAGAAATATGTGAAGGGGGAAGGATATGACAAAGAAGAGGAAGGATCTCGCGCAGTTGTGTCGCGATTGTTAAGCTCCGAATGCTCCGAAGTTTATCTGCTATTGATCGTAGAAACTACAGTAAACTATCGATCGGAGCATCCGCTAGATCTATCCCGACAACGGCTGATTTCCAACTCAGTATGTAGCTAGTGTCAAAAATCCACCACCGTCAGTACTGGAATCTTAGGACCTCCCGTTCAGTTGGCTGCAGAGATCGCGGCAATGAGCCAAACTCGGTTTAAAGACTTGAAAATGTAGGCTCAGAGCAGGAGGTGTCACGTGGTTTCAGTTTATTTCCATTTCCTCACTAAAAGATTTAATACAAATGATATCAAAAAGCAAGTGAATGTATTATTATGAATTCTTTGAGTGAAAAATTCAAAGTGACGTCGTGCACTTCGAAGGTAAAAGGTAATCGCCAAATATCCCTTTGTTTTTCACATGTGCTTTTCACGTTCAAGGCTTTCCAATAATTTCGCAAGAAAGTTTAAAGAATAATTTTGTAAGAAAAATAATAAAGGATATAAACAGGTTCAGTGAAACGTGTCTAAACTTTGTGAAAAAATGCAAATCGTTTCCACATGCTACAATTTGCTGACACTCCTCCCCTCAATACGTCTGAGCTGTTTTCAGCATTTAAGGCTAAATGTACGACACTAGTTCAATTTGTCGCCACCACGTGGCAGCACCAAGTTTAGTGAATTTTACTTTACCGATAACGTCTGAACAAATGGTCCGATTTTCGATCTGTAAACGGCATTTGACTCCTGTTTATAATAGAATTTACGCTACGAAGCCCTTTTTCAAAAAAAACTAGCAGAAACTCGATTTTTAAAATTTTTCTCGTACTTCCGGGAACAATTTCAAAAATGTGGGCTTATAGCGCGATGGCGACACGCTTCCAGAATCCAACGCCGTGTCAAACATGCAAATCGGATAAATAGGAGCGACGGTAAGTGAAATTTCGAAAAACACCTCACCCCACTCCCCCTTCCCCTTCCACGCCGCCGGGGACATTGTTGGCCGGCGGCGCGGTCAAGCCGGCACGGGCGAGTCGGGCGGCGGCCGCCGCGGCGCGGCGACGGGCAAGAAGGCTGAACTCTCGGGGGCAGCAAGCCAGACACCCCGTCACTTCGTTGATGCTTCCGTCACTTCGCATCTCAAGATATTTTTCCCCACATATGAAACTAGTGATGCTGTAATAGGGGTAAACGGTCTCGTATCATCTTTAATAGTAGTATAAAACTATTATCTTATTCACATATTCCATCTTCCTTCGAATACCATCATAAGAATGTCTGAGGTATCACTCAAAACACCGATCCCGCTTTGGTGCTGATTTCAAAAAGAAAAAATCGAACTAATTGCGTAAATATCACCCATATTCCATCTCCTCACATCGTATTTTAGTTATATTGTACTTCTAAGATCTTCCATTACCATTTCACTACCGGAAAAAAACAAGCGGAGATAACGCAAGAGCTCTTTTATCCTACGATTCGATTTATCATTTCAAAACGGCGTTTGTCACCTTGATAGAATTCACCTGGTTAATCCTTTTTCCAGTAAAATAGCCGAATCGAATTTTTAAAATGTTTTTATACTTGCTGACGTATTTGAAAAAGTGGTAAAATAGCGCGCTGGCGAGATGCACCCTGAATCTAACGCAATATCATACACTGAAATCGGATAAATAGACTTCTCTAGTCATGTAAAAAAATGATCTTCAGTAACGTCAAAATTCTGTTTCGCGGTACTGCTTGTCGATCTCATGGCTAAAGTCCGGGTCTAATGTAATTAAATATGTTTTGTCTACTCTTCTCATTTGTAATTTAGGCGAACTGTTGCAATCCTAACAAAATACTTAAATTTTTCGTTACAAATTTTGTACTGTATTACGTATTTTACACATTTTGCTGATCATTTAATATCTGCTTAACAGTATATTTATTATTTGCTAATTATTAAGGTATTTTCACAAATTACCAAATTTTCTTGAAATTATTTCCGGAAATATATTAATTAATTTTGAAAAATAGTTTTTATTTAAATGTGTTTATATTTTTGCAATGAGCATATTTTGTCTAATACTAATTCAGAATTGCTGACATTCCTATGTGCTGCACGTAAAGATTTCGAACAGAGTGCTTCAAAGATTCTCTGTTCGTGTCTGCGTTTTCTACGTGCATCTCTTTGTTTTCATTGCTGATAGAAAGAAATAAAAAAAACAGTAGGCAGAAAAAGTAGTTACTTTTAATTCGATATAATTAATATTTTATTAATGGAATTTCAAATTGTGAACATTTATTTTACTTTATCTCTCTTCTCAATCTTCATACGAAGAGAAAGTTATATCGTGCGCAGGAAAACTCTCAAAACCGAGTCCTGAAAATGAAAATGAGGATAAATCGTGTTGTTGTATAGTAAATTACTTCCTGTAACTCGTGGTGTAGCCAGAATCCATGTTTTGTGGGTCCTTAATACCGAAAAATTGATTGACGGAAAAACGTCCGTCAGGTGTCTCTGGTGTATGTGAAAAACACTAGCGTTTACACTGCGTACAAATTTTCCAAACTGGAAAAAACAACAACAAAAAACAGCTGTCGATCTACTGTCATTCGAAGCTCTGCAATTTTCAAAAACGTGCATTACTTTTTGGAGATACATTACACGACCCCCCCCCCAGATATTTTAAAAATTTGCTCAAATATGGCTCCAAATTTTTTCTTTACATTTCTCGTAAAAATTGAATAAAATACACATGGCTAAGGTCCGATTTCACTGATAACTGTATTTTCGAAAATTGCAAAAGATTGAATTTTTTGGACGTTTCCTACAACTACAATATTGACGATAGAGACTTTTCCTTTCTAAGAAATTTGTTGTACATAATTAGTTCTTTCATTAAGATCATGAATTTTTTTAAAACAATTTTTGTAGTTATGGCGCAATCTTGTGTGCAATATATGCAACTTTAAAAGATAACAAAGCAAGATTTTTTCAAAATCGGCTCCATTTTTTTCCCTTTAAACTATTGGTAGGGATATTGCGAAATGTACTTTAAGAAATGACATAACGCTATTTTGCTCTATTCTTTTGTTTTTGCGAAAATAACACAAATGAAACTTTTTGAATAGCCTGTCACGTCGTTTATATTTACATTATCGGCGATTTGTTCACATTATTAGATTTATGAGCACACGTACTTTAAATTATATCATATAAAGTTTTTCTAAAACTAAAAATTTTTTTTGGAAATGAACTCGAAATTTCGCATTTTCAGAAACGCTCAAACGCCAATTTTTTCTGAAAAGGTTCCAAATTTTTTGTTCAAAGTTTTTGTACGTATAGTGCGAAATGCACTGTCTAAGGAAACAAAAAAGTTTTGTTGTATTATTTTGTTGTTTTTCTTCAAAATTTACACAAATGTATTTTTTAAATATTTCGCATGCCTTGTATGCACATTTGCAGCGATTTGTAAACATTATTGCATTTGTGAATGGAAGAGCTTAAAATATCTTAAAATAAATTTTTTAAAAAACTCAAGATTCCTGTGAAAAAGAGCTTCATATTTCACATTGCCACAGACGCTTAAACACCCTTTTCTTAAAAACGGTATCAAGTTTATGAATGAAAATTGTCGTAAAGGACAAGGTTTCAGTCTTCTTTAATATTCTAAAAGCAATATTTTGAATCTTCCATTAGGAAACCGAATAATTGAGAAAACCTAAAAAATAAGTTGGGTGCATTAAATGGCAGGTGGCAAGATGGGGCAAGGCCATAAATCTAGCCCATGCCAACAAAATAGTAAATTTTACTACGACAAAGTCCGAATAGCTGGCTGAGACTATAGGAAATTGAAAACTAATACGGGAAAGTCTGTGCCATTCTGTAGCACCACCAGTTACTTTCTCGTGTTAGTTACTCAAAGTTATGTAATGCTGCGGAAAATCTATTTCGAGATATTAACGGAAGTACTCGTTTTGGGGTCCCCTGATAGATCCCGAAAGGGTGTATGTGTGTTTTGACTTTTTAACGTTCGTTCGTCCGTCCATCTGTCTGTGTCTGCCTGTCTGGGCGTATGTGAACACCACTAGCGCCTAAACTATGTGTAGAATTTTTGCTCAACTGAATAAACCCCTGTCGATCTGGTCTGAGTCGAAGTTCTGCGATTTTTAAAAACATTCATTAATTTTTGGAGATACTTTTATTAAGCCCCAGGGACATTTTCAACATTTTCTCAAAAATGTCAACCAGGATAGGTGGCTCAGTGCATCAACTGATGTCACTGCAATGCCTCTGACCGAGAGGTGCTAGGTTCGAGTCCCGACGGTGGCAGGATTTTTCAACACTAGCTTGTCAGTTAGATGTAGAATTCAACCGATGTCTGACGGAAAATTCTAGCGACCGGCTGCTCTGATTGGAAGTTTTCCGTAGTTTCTCCGATCAACATCAAACGAATGCCCGAAGAAATTCCCTAACAAACGGACCTCGCGCGATATTTCCTTCCTCTTCCTTGTCTTTATCTTCTCTCACACACACACCAACTTGCACAACACTACCATATATGCTGGGAGACCAGTGGGAGGATTGGAACTTGTCCCGGCTGTGGGCCGTGCACTGCTGGTGGGAGATACCTGTTAAGAAAGAACCCGGCAAGCCAACAGGTAAATCGGTCGGTGATTTAGAGCTTGTCCCGGCTGGGGTGGTGCCCCGCTGGTGGCAGATACCTGGTTGGGAAGCCCCGCTAGTGGACGGAAGGTCAGCGCCGGATCTCGCCATCGGCATAGCGGGCAACATCTCTTCCACCTCACGATGAAATAAACATGCATTGCACTTACGGGACTAATGACCAAAGCAGTTGACGCGCCCAAAATCACTAACAATCTATCAAACATTACTCCAAATACTTTCCTTAAATTAATTGTAAGAATAAAGTAAACTACACTCAAGGTGGCATAGCTCTTATTTTCATTGCTGACTGATTTTGGGAAAATTGCAAAAGTTCGAATTTTTTTTCGGCGTCTTCCTACAACTACAAAATTGAAGATAGAGATTTTCCCTTAAAATTATATTTGTTCTCCATACTTAGTTCTTTCAATAAGGTCATGCACATTTCTTTGAAATTTTTAGTAGTTTTCGCGCAATATTGAGGCAATTTGTGCATTTTTAAAAATTACAAGAACAAGATTTTCTCAAAATCGACTTCAACTTTTTTCCTTAAACTTTTGGAAAGGATAGTACCTAATGTACTCTGAGATGACATAAACGCCATATTGCTCTATTCCTTTGTTTTTTCAAAACTTACAAAAATGTAATTCTTTGACTAGCCTTTCATTTAGTAAATATTCTCTTTAACGGCGATTTGTTCATATTAGGGAACTTTTGCCACCTCGAACGTTAAGTACTATCGATCTTTTGCACATGCGCAGATGCACCAAAGTGATGCGAAACTTGCACTGCGAATGAGCAGAAGATCGATAGTACGTAACGTTCGAGGGTGCAAAAACTCCCTACTATTACATTTACGAGTACATGTGCTTAACATTATGTCTTAAAAGTTCCTCGACAACTCAGATGTTTTCTGTGAAAATGAACTGAAACTTCCGAATTTGTACAAATGTTCAAACGCCCATTTCTCAAATTGCTTCTTCAAACTTTTCGTACGAATGCTATTTGCATTCTTTAAGTTAACATAGAATTAATTTGGCTGTATTTTTTGATTTTTCAAAAAATAAATAAATGTATTTTTAAGATGTCTCTCACGCCATTAATATTCACATTTCCAGAAATTTTATACATTATTACATTTGTGAGTAGAAGTGCTTTAAATGTCACCAAATGAAGTTGTTCGAAAACTCGAAAGATTCTTGTGAAAATTCCGAAGCTTCCATTTTCGCATTTACAGTAACGCTTAAACGCCATTTTCTTAGAGCGGCTCCAAATTTATCAATGAAAATTCCTATATAGGACGAAGTTTTACTCTTCTTTAATATCCTAAAAGTAATATTTCGTATCTACCATTAAGAAGCTGAAAAATGAGAAAAGTTCAAAAAATGTATTTTGGGCGGCGATAGATGTCAGCAAGATGTCAGAAGATGGGGAAAGATGGTAAAACTGGCCCAGACCAAAGATAATTAAGATTACTATGAGAAAGTATGTGCAATTTGTCCTAAAGTACGAAAACGTTTTAAAAATTCGATTCGGTTATTTTACTGGAAAAAGGATTAACCAGGTGAATTCTATCAAGGTGACAAACGCCGTTTGAAATGATAAATCGAATCGTAGGATAAAAGAGCTCTTGCGTTATCTCCGCTTGTTTTTTCCGGTAGTGAAATGGTAGTGTAATGGAAGATCTTAGAAGTACAATATATCTAAAATACGATGTGAGGAGATGGAATATGGGTGATATTTACGCAATTAGTTCGATTTTTTCTTTTGAAATCAGCACCAAAGCGGGATCGGTGTTTGAGTGATACCTCAGACATTCTTATGATGGTATTCGAAGGAAGATGGAATATGTGAATAAGATAATAGTTTTATACTACTATTAAAGATGATACGAGACCGTTTACCCCTATTACAGCATCACTAGTTTCATATGTGGGGAAAAATATCTTGAGATGCGAAGTGACGGAAGCATCAACGAAGTGACGGGGTGTCTGGCTTGCTGCCCCCCGAGAGTTCAGCCTTCTTGCCCGTCGCCGCGCCGCGGCGGCCGCCGCCCGGCTCGCCCGTGCCGGCTTGACCGCGCCGCCGGCCAACAATGTCCCGGCGGCGTGGAAGGGGAAGGGGGAGTGGGGTGAGGTGTTTTTCGAAATTTCACTTACCGTCGCTCCTATTTATCCGATTTGCATGTTTGACACGGCGTTGGATTCTGGAAGCGTGTCGCCATCGCGCTATAAGCCCACATTTTTGAAATTGTTCCCGGAAGTACGAGAAAAATTTTAAAAATCGAGTTTCTGCTAGTTTTTTTTGAAAAGGGCTTCGTAGCGTAAATTCTATTATAAACAGGAGTCAAATGCCGTTTACAGATCGAAAATCGGACCATTTGTTCAGACGTTATCGGTAAAGTAAATTCCTGCTGATGGTGCTGCGATCTATTGAATTTTCCTACAAGTTTTTTTCGGTACATTTAGCCTTAAGTAAGAGTTCACGTGACTGAAGAATGTGTTTTAGATAAACAGTAGCAATTATTCGCAAAAAGTGTTGTATTTCATAAAATCACATCAAGTTGTTGCAGTCAATACAGCATACACGTCAAACTGTGACAGCACAAACTAGGACGTACCCGCACGAGCTAGAACTTGCCCGCACGGGATAGGACTTGCCCGCACGGGATAGGACTTGCCCGCACGGGATAGGACTTGCCCTCACGAGCTAGGACTTGCTCTCGCGAGCTAGGACTTGCCCTCACGAGCTAGGACTTGCCCGCACCAGCTAGGACTTGCCCGCACGAGCTAGGACTTGCCCGCACGAGCTAGGACTTGCCCGCACGAGCTAGGACTTGCCCTCACGAGCTAGGACTTGCCCTCATGAGCTAGGATTTGCCCGCACGAGCTAGGACTTGCCCGCACGAGCTAGGACTTGCCCGCACGAGCTAGGACTTGCCCGCACGAGCTAGGACTTGCCCGCACGAGCTAGGACTTGCCCTCACGAGCTAGGACTTGCCCTCATGAGCTAGGATTTGCCCGCACAAACTAGGACTTGCCCGCACGAGCTAGGACTTGCCCGCACGACCTAGGACTTTCCCGCACGAGCTAAGACTTGCCCGCACGAGCTAGGACTTGCCCACACGACCTAGGACTTGCCCGCACGAGCTAGGACTTGCCCGCACGAGCTAGGACTTGCCCGCACGAGCTAGGACTTGCCCGCACGAGCTAGGACTTGCCCTCATGAGCTAGGATTTGCCCGCACAAACTAGGACTTGCCCGCACGAGCTAGGACTTGCCCGCACGAGCTAGGACTTGCCCGCACGAGCTAGGACTTGCCCACACGACCTAGGACTTTCCCGCACGAGCTAAGACTTGCCCGCACGAGCTAGGACTTGCCCACACGACCTAGGACTTGCCCGCACGAGCTAGGACTTGCCCGCACGAGCTAGGACTTGCCCGCACGAGCTAGGACTTGCCCGCACGAGCTAGGACTTGTCCTCACGAGCTAGGACTTGCCCGCACGAGCTAGGACTTGCCCGCACGAGCTAGGACTTGCCCGCACAAGCTTGGACTTGCCCGCACGAGCTAGGACTTGCTCGCACGAGCTAGGACTTGCCCGGTCAAGCTAGGAATTGCCCGCACGAGCTATTTGCTCGCCTGGGAAGGCCAGCGCTCCTGCAAGCACGGTAAATTCTCCCTGACGCCGCTCTTATTTTCTCTCTAAATCCAAAAAGGGGTGTACACGCGGAAGAAGAGGCGTGAGACGGTCAATAGTGACTTCGTACAAAATATGCACGCTGATTTGTTGTATCAAACAATTAAATTTATATTATTTTTATATATTTACTATATATTAATTTTTCTCCCTAACTTGTCTTCATATTCTCCGGGGATGGTGCTAATGAAGGCGGCTCAGTTATTATTTTTCCGCACACTCCATTTTTATATTAATTTGGCGATGTTTATACGGTCGGATGCCCTTCCTGACGCCAACCATAAGGGACATACAAACGTATAACACATAGACAACACATACAAACATGAAACACATAAACCATGCCCGTTGTGGGATTCAAACCCACAATATTTCGGTCTGAGATCGCCACGACACTTCTCTCTTAGCGATCTTGACTAAACCGATAGACTTTTACTGTTTATTACTATTTCATGTTAATTTCCTATTCAAACTCTGCCATGTGTAAATATTTTTTGCCAAGGGGCAGGAATATGTTTAATGGGCAATGTTTTCCTTATTTTGTGTTATGTTTTATTAAATTATTAAATCATTTGTTCCTTATTGCAATAGTGTGAAATAAATTAACAAGGATCAATAAGTATCAATTCTCGCGTACGGGTGGAGAGCTCTTTTAACAGACAAGAATATTTGTCTATTACACCTTCTAACCTGAACAAAGCAAGTAGTACAATTATTGCACTCTTAAATACAACTATAAGATCAATATGCTTTTGATTCAAAATTTTTAATTCTACTCCCTATTAATTTGAAATCTTTATGATTTAATTTAGGTTTTTCATGGGTCATTTCCTTGTTTCAGTAGAGTATATGAGGATTAATACAACTAAATTCTGCTATTTGCTAAATTATGTTATTCTTTACTTTTACATAAACACACTTACATGCACTCTATTCCACATATATTGGAGGCAAGGCGGTAGCCTACCACTTGTCCCGGCTAGGGCGGTGACCCGCAAGTGAGAGATAGCAAGGTGGAGAAAACTCCGGAAGTCGACGTGCAGGTTGGCGCCGAATCTCGTCATCAAGCTGGAGAACACTTAACATTTCCCATAATATAGGCATACACTACACTTAGGGAATAAATGACTTTAACAGTTGACTCGCTCGGAAATATAAATCAGATTAATATATAATTATTGTTAGTCATGAATTTAGTAATCGCATGGTTGTTATTTATTTTAAGAATATAAAGGCTGTTTAGTATTTTTAAAAAACGCCTGAAATTGAATGACTCGCACAGAAATTGGTCTGTTCTTCTTTGAAGCTTCATACATTTCTACACTCGTATTTTTCTATTTTATCTCTGCCATATTTTTGAAGCACAAAAATAACTCATTTCTGCATTGTTTTATTACCCTAGTAATTAAATTAGCTTGTTGAAAGAACAATGCTTTTTATTGGCCTGTTTTGCATGCAAAATGCCATATAGTATTTGGGCATATATTTTCCTAGTCTAAAATTAATTTACTTTCCTCCATTTACTTTATTCAATTATTTATCGTACCATAAATGTTCTTGATTTATTTAACAAAATTGTCCCACAGTAATGAAATGATATAGGTAATAATTTTGTTTTCAATGATTTTTTTGCAAAATATGCTACATTTATCAAGACAAGTGAATATATAGGAAGGTACTCCTCCAACTACACATCAAAATTAATTATTCAGTGGCTTTTATTTTGTTATTTGTTTTCACTCTGGATCGCATCGTATGCGCCTACAGGCTCGTATGCAATGACTGATCTCTGATATATAAAAATGGCAAATATTCCGCATCAACACAAACACTGCTACAAAATTAATCACATGATTCCAGTAGCTGTAGGCAAACCACACGGGGTCGCCTGCTTTGACTGGATCCGTCCGTTATTCTGTTTTATTTCATTTCAATATAACCCACAGCTTAACCTTTACAACGATTAAAATATCACCCACAATCCATGTCTACAACAGTGGCAACTTTCTATATTTGTAGCAGACTTGCCAATCCTGCACTTTCCTCAGAATTATTTCTGCTGAACGTATTTATACGTTTGTTCTGTTGGAAAGAAAGAAAGCCGCATGAGAGAACTGGTAACTCACAATTTCTTGCCCCACCGGTCAAAGCAATTAGCATGAAAAGCCGCATTATAAACAAAGACCTTTTTGTCTTAAATGCTTCGAATTAAAGTAAGTAGGCGTCTCCATTACTTCATTTGAATCATCAGCAATGTTCTTCATCAACGTTAGGATCCAAATGTTAATGAATTATGTTACTGTGTCAATGTCTGGAAATGAAATGCGTTCTCGTCTTACGCAAGGAAGTTGCTTTTTAGAAATGCTGGCTTATACTATATCTTAGTAGATCCACGTTTCACACAAACTCTTCGTAGTTTTGTTACAGCATTCAGCAAATAATTATTTAGACATTAGACCCAGTCATTTATTAGTAAATAACCCCTGCTCTTATTCTTGTTAATAAATACTGACGTTAATCTGCTTAATGATTCTGAATATTAATGTAGTTATTTTTGCAACAAGTCCTCTTCTGATTCTTTTGCGTTTTCCCCACTACTACGGGGTCGGCGTTAATGGGTGTAGACTGAATTTTTATTAATTTCCCCCCACTCCATTTTTATACAGATTTGCCAATGGTTCACGGCTGGCTGCCCTTCCTGACGCCAACCACAAGGGACGCACAAGCACAATACACATAGACAACACACATAATTACGAAACGCACTATGCCCAAGGCCGGATTCGAACCCACGATCCCTCGGCCCTAGATCGCCACGATACTACTGACTTAGCGATCCCGGTCACCCAGAATCGGATATTTTTGCAACAAGTTCTAAAACACTAATACAGGACTTGTTACATTCAATGTGTTTTTGTATTTGTAGCTGTTCAAAATAAACATTTAACACTTGTATGAGTTAAGAATTGTGATTACTCTCGATGTTCCGTAGCAAGGATTGTTGGTACAGGGTCTTGGTAACGTTTTTAAATAACAATCGCAATGGGTGGAAGGACCAAATGGATAAAGGGGGATAAATGAGACAAAGCGTGGAAAGGAGGACAAAGAGGGCAAGGATACAAAATTGGACAATGGGAACAAAAGGCCATAACTGGAAAAGGGGAGAAAAGAGACAAAATGAGGAAAAGAGGATAAAATTAGAAAATGGTAATAATATAGGAGAATGGATACAAATAGACAAAGTGGGACAGGGGAACATCGGGACAAAATAGAACAAGGGGAAAATGAGCGAGGAGCCAACGGAAAAGAGGAACAAATGGGACTAGTCGGACAAATGGAATGTGGGGGAAATAAACGAATTGGGACAAAAAGGACAAGGGGCAAGTCGGCAAGTGGGACAAAAGAGACATATTTATACAAAGACTAATGAGCACTGGTAAAATCTAAACACGAGAGTCGGCTAAAATAGTTGATTGGACGCGGGAGCATTTTAACGTCCGTTGCTATGGACAAGCTCTTAAAGCTTTGTTTAGATGGTTGGTTGCTAAGATGCTAAGTGCATGTTTACCGACGTAAATAACAAAACGTATTTAAAACTGTTTGTCTAACCATTCCATTTAATATTAAAACTTGATACAAAATAAAACATGCACGAATTCACTATACTTCATATGTATTCTAACAGTAAATCTTCTCAGCTGAGTGTATAAAAGCCCAAGTGCCGGGATTAAGCCTTCAAGACGGTTAAGGATGTTTCTCGTATTGTTACATCCTGAAATGAACATATATATCTCTCACACATCATCTTTACGCACATTAATTTACTGGTATTATATTTGTGATATGTGTTTCTAATGTCAATGATCTTACTATTTTGGGTTTTAACTGTACTCATTCAGCTTTAGGAGTACTCTACTTCTAATTTCAGTCGCTTTTACTAAAAACCTGTCTCAAAACTAGTTTATTTAGCAGAGTGCCAGTAAGAGTATTGCTATTTATTAATAATCTTGGGTATCGATCTCTGGGTGATTTTCTTCATGGAAATGTTTATATAGACAATGTTCCGATAAGTGAATTGAAAGTTCATCGACAGAAACCAAGTAGTAACAGTGTCTGTGCATTGTAGTCTCATATGTGAGGGGAACGCTAGTAAATATCAGAAATAATTCTGAGCGAAGGCTCAATTTTATACGTCAAAAATATTACTGTTGCTTGAAAAGCAATTTTTTGTCAGGTAGCTTTCTGCAGGTTAATTTGATTGATACATTTCAGCATTCTTTAAACTGAGCTGCACATAGATTATTATGATATTTATTAAAACCATTAACACGTGATTGCAATGCCTCGTAACACTATAAATGACAAAAATTGGCTGAAGTATGGACAATAATATTCAAACTTATTGAAGTAATCCAAAGGCCACGCGATGGTCGACCACCAGCGCTTCTTTGGCGATGATGTGAAACGACTTGTACTTCCGTTCTCTTGACTTTCGTGAGAATCGACAAACCACCCGAACCTTTTAGGCATAATTCCTAAAAGGTGGTGCCTAGCCCCTTAGGGCTGCGAACAATGCTCTCAATGTTTGCGTTGCAAGCATGATGCATTGCGAGTCGAACATATGCCTGCTGATTTGGTCTTATTAAAACTTAAATTTTAAATTTTGGTTTTACACTTATTTGATGCACTTGGAGAGAGGGTACGGTACGGTCTACATTTTCGTGGGACATTTTTGTGATCTTTTGTGTTGATGGTGTTGAATAAATCATACAAGATAACCGTCTGTTTTCTCTTTGACATACTGGAGAAGAGTTTTTACGATGAAGCAAATATGTTAATTGGCAAAAATCAAGAGATTTATAGTTTGAAAAGAATTTACAGGTATTAACTTTCCGTTACTTCGCCAAAACGATTTGTGAGCCTTCGTACAAGAAATTAAATACCGACCGAATCCTTATCATTTTCTTAATATTGTATAGTGATGTCATGTTCTGATATGTATTACCTACAGGTTTCGTAATATGGAAAAGTTCAGAAACAAATGTGTTCGTATATTTGTCGTTTTGTTTTGAATAATAATTATATGGTAACACATTCTTGTGAAGTTTCTGATGTTTATGTTATATTTCCTTAATCTACTAAACAGAAAAGTCGTAGTTACAAGGCTTAGTTAGCAGGATAGGAAATGCTTACTTCCTTACTTCTTTCTCCAGTATATCAATAGTGATTTCGATGGGTGTAACAAAGATCGCTATCTTATTCGTAATCAGACACACAGAATATTCCTACCGAACACTTTACTTAAATTTATGCGTGTACTAGAGTAATCAAGACAAGTAAACAATTCATTTTTAATTATTTCAATACCAATGAATTTTACATGTTGAAGAAAATGGAACGGGATTTCATCAACGAGTAAAATAGAAGATATCATCACGTTCTAATAATGAAACATTGTATTGCCTCCTAAATTTTAATATCATTATTTGTTTCACTATTGTAATTATAGGATAATGTTTTCACAGTAAGCTAAATAAATAAATAAGGATTATTCAGAATGAACCAGATTCTTTTCAAGTACACCCGTTCTCCGCAAAACGATATAAACATTGCAAATCACTTTCGCCTATTTGTTTCCCTCAGATCTTCTGCGTCGGAGCTCCGGAAATTTCCATGGTTCTAGAATCTCCTTATTTCTGCCTTTGTGGAAGCATCATTAGAGCCACAGAATAAAACCCCCCCAAACAAAAATCCCCTGCGCCGCTCTGGAGCGCCTTGCGGTGGCTGCGGGTTGGCAACGCAGCGGGGGATTCCCGCCCACCCGCTGCCCACCGCCCGCCCGCTGCGCACCGCCCGCACTGTGCCACCGCAAAGCGGGAATCTCATTAAAGCTCGCGCAATTCGGGCGAAGCACGACATTTCAAATGTCACGGCGCACTAGAGCCACACGGTGCACGACGCGTGCGTTAGTACGAGAAAGTAGGGGGAGGAAGAGGGAGAGCGAGAGAGAACAGGAGGACCGGGGGGAGGGGGTTTCAGCCTGAGCTAATATGTTTATTGTCGATTGGTGTTTGCGTCGACGTTCCATTGTTAATGGCCTCCCGGTTGTATTGTTGTCCCCGGGGCCACAACAGAATGTTAATTATTTGTTTCCTGTGTCCATGAGGAGCAGAACGCAATGGGTGGTTGCGACAGCTGCTGAAGCGGTTATCTTTCAGGGAATGTAGCGAACGAAATGCAGGATTGAGTGATATTTGTTATTTGCTGGGTTGCGGACATGAGGAGGTTGTCCTCGAATCGTGATGGAAACGGTCTAATTTAGTGTGTAATTCCAGAAATTTACGAGGCATACATTCAGAGAATTTTTTGAATTTCTGTCAATTTTAGACAATTTTCTGCTCTACAGAAAAGGTTTGTTTGAAGTACGTGGTTTTAATTTCAGTGTAATGAAAAGCTAGTACAAAATTCTCTATGAATTTTGAATAAATGTTTGTTAGAGAGTATTCAATTAGTCAAAGAGATTAAAATTCTCTTTCAATTCCAGAAAATATAAATAAGTGAGATAACGTTCCTAGATTAGAATTGCGGGAGCGTTGTAATGAGAAACTATTTCGTGGAAACGAAACTAATTATTTGCAGAGAAGAGGGATTCAATCAGAAGGAGAATTTTACTCAAAATATGTTAATTATTTTTAAATTATTTTAACTAATTATGTACATTTTAAAAAAACAAGAGAATA